>CM032065.1:29857334-29879564 GCA_018831715.1 Matsumurasca onukii
TCGGTCTTTCCATTTGGGAATTCATTTAAAGTTTTCAATGGAAGATAACTTGAAGGGAAGTTCGAAATTCTTTTACACGTCGTATAAAGATTCTTTACTTTAAAAATGTTACATGCGAACGTCGGTGTTTAATTCGTTTAAAATGTTGGTGTTTAGTGTAGCTTCACGTTTTACAAATCTTATTCTTGAGTAGCTAATATTTGGGAACTGGTACTTTAGTAAAAAGAAAGAAACGGAATTTTCTTGTCACTTCTGGAGAAAAACTACTCCTAACGTTTCAGGTAGTTAAAAACTTTACCCGTCTTCACAGGACTACACTAATCTAGGAACTACATTTAATTAATATCTTAACTTAAGATCTAACCTAAGACTATTCCAACCAATATTTAAAAATACCGCTACATCATAAAAGTTGATAGCTTGTTAGCTTGTCAAAATTACAATTAAAAATATAACCAAGTAAAAAAGAACACGTTATAGGAATAAAACTACATGTTAGCCTTAAAAAAAAACAAGTAAAGCAGCTGGAAAAAACACAGAAATGTGGTAGGTAATTATTATTGAAAGGATCTCAACCAGATTCGGACGACGAACCTCGCACTACGGGGTACGCACTGACTCCTGGTACATTTTGATGGATGGTACATTTTCACCTTAAATTGCTGTTGATTCCAAATAACTTATGTACCTATACAAGATTTGATCAACTCATTCATTTTACTCTTACAATTATAGATGAAGTGTTGTAACATGATGTTTTTACGTGGTGTGTGCCGAAAGAACGAGGTTAAAGTTTGTCTTGTTTACCGAGGCGAAGTTAGGAGTACAAAGTCCTCTATACCAGTCAGCCTTTACCTAGCGTTACTGCAAAAAGAACATTACGAATTGTAAGTGGTGACTGCGAGGAAAAGATCATGTGTTGAGTGAAATGCTGTACTAATATAAAACTTACTATTATTGTATTTTCCGCAGTAATTGTTTCAGTGAAATTGTGTTTAAATTATGAATATTTTTTGTTTCAGGACGACGGTATGCGTCTGAAACAAGTCGAAGGTCCAATGGTCGTCCACTCTAACAGGTCTCAAAACATGTAAGTTGTGTTTTTCAACATTATACTACCAGTCATCCTTAAAAAATATTGTTATGTATTTAGTTGGTACTATCCCGCTATTTGAAGTATACAAATAAAACTAGTTTGTATGAGAACATACCATTTGGTAACTACTACAATATAAGCCGCAAAAACAACATCATATACAGAGTGTTTTATAGAAATACAAACCCAACGATACCCTCAAACCATTTTTAACGACGGTCCGTTCTCGATTGCTGCTCTTAAACGTGTACAACCTTTCGCACAGATTGAATAGACCTTTCATCTACCAATAGTTCAATTTTCAACAAAACAATGTAGTTTTTGGCTTCAGAGGACCAGGAAAGTTTACAAGGTAAAGCTTGATGTAGTGCAAGATCAATAACAAATCTTTAGGTTTTTTACCATATGTGGTTAACCGAACATGATTGCAGATTGCATGTTCTCGTAAAGTTCTTGGTCTCCATTGGCTTTTAGTATAAGCCGTAGGCAGGAATATTTACATGGGCAAAATTTCGAACACGTTTTATACCACCAATCGGAGTATCGGTATAATTTAGGGGTATTGTTGGTTTGATCACCTTTAAAATGAGGGATTGCACAGTAGAGGTTCTCATAAAAATTACGAACTTACCCTTCAAAAGCCCTTGGTCACGTCAAGATTTATTTAATATTTCGTAATAATAAGTGCCAAAGTGCATTTCAACATTTTCTGCTATAAAGCATCAGGACGGAGGAGGACTTATGAAACACCCTGTATATTTATTTGCACCGTGAATATTCCACAACGCAAACTAAACACCGAACATGTTAGCACAATTTATAGTGTACTGTATTGTGATGGCATTATTGTGATACCTGAGGCCATATGTTACTCTGTGACAGACGGTCAGCCATTATATCCTCGTACGTCACTATCAGCTGGTCAACGTCATCAGTCTTCTTTTATACCCTTGCCCACAGCGTCCGTTGCTGAAATAACATTTACATTTGCTGCCATCGTCGCTGATTTATTCATTCTGCGTCGCCTTTGTTGAAAAGTCTTTGTTGGAGAGTTTTGGATATATGTTAAAAAAGGTAACGTTTGTCTTGTTTAACGAGGTGAAGTTATGACTGCAAAGTTTTCTCTACCACTCAACCTCGACCTTTACCTAGCGTTACTGAATAGTCACTTTACATGTAAGTGGTGACTGCGGGGATCGAACCCGTGCCAGCAAAGTGGTGAGCTCGGAAGTCGCGCACGGTTCCAACCGCATACATTGTTATTTTTGGGGTTTAATATCTTTTTGTAGAATTAAAGAAATGTTAGAAATAGGTAAGCTAAAGTTGGCGCATTTTCGAAATTAATTGTGCTCAATATAGGCCGGCCATTTTGTTTTTATCTTCTAAGATCTATGTAAAACAAGTCTTTTCTTAAAAGATCTTTTGGAAACTTTATACTTGAAATACGACAGTGTACTGTAGTGACTCTGCCAACCACTTTCTTGACATCTACATTAATTTAAAAATAAGTAAAAAACATTCAAATACAAAATTTTTAATTGTTGGATTCAGACAATATCTTATAAATGAAAAATGGAAATTTGGCCTAATAGAGTCATTACAACATTTAGTACTGGGACTCATGGCGTAGTCCTCCAGCTTCATGGAGGTCAGGTTTTGAGGATGATATAGGTCTAAAGCGGCTCAGATAGTCTCAGTGATCATCTGATGATACCCGCATCAACTCCACCATCGTTTAGACATATCAGACATCACCTGTGGTTCGAAGTCACGTTAAGCCGTTGGTCCTTGTAACCATTGGTCATTGGGCTATCAATTAATGACCCATTCTAAGGAAGAGTCGGCCTTAGTTTGTAACGAACCCTCATAACTCATTACCACTCATCACGTATCTAACAACATATGTTAAATATAGTTTAACTTTAAATTATTAATTATTTTTGTATCTTTATGTTTTGCAAAGTTGGTGTTTTGATAGGTGTTTTCTAATATGACAGCTGATAGTCTATTATTGCATAAAAATAATAAGATGTGTTTGTTTATGTAAAGTTTTGTATTCTCCAATGTGACAGTAATTTTCCCTGTTAAAATAAACCAAGTATTTCCTATATTAAATCTTTCATTTAATTAGCAAGAAGGTACAAATTTGACATTTGGCGCCCAACGCGTGGGCAAGAAAGTTTAGTTTCACTACAGTCATTATATTTGTATCTAAACATGGATAAGGCTATTAAGAAAAGATCTCCTTTGAGAGGCGTGTTTACTAGGAACATAAATGAATTGAATGGTTTATTTGAAAGTAATAACACAGTGGAAGTACGTGCAAAACTGTCAACAATGGAACAAGTATTCATGAAGATTTCTCAACTAGATGACGAAATAATGGATCTTATGTTAGAAGAAAATATTTCTGAAGATGATATTTCAAAAGAGGTTGAAGCGGTTTACGACTACAGAAGTAAGTTAGATCTGATCAAGGTACGTGTTCTAGATATGACTCTACCCACAAATTCAGCAGATCAAAACTCACTTTGTAGTAACAATACAACTCGCTCAGTACCAAGTTACAACCTCAGATTGCCTAAGATTGAAATACACAAATTTTCAGGAGACTTAAAAGAATGGTTGCCATTCTGGAACCAATTCCAACGTATTCATGAGGATGACAGCATTTCCCTATCGATAAATTCTACTATCTTGATCAAGCGATTGTGCGCGACTCTCGTGCTTGGAGAGTTGTTGAAAGTTTTCCACACTCTGAGGAAAATTACCCTTTGGCTATACAATCTCTGAAAGAACGTTTTGGAAGAGAGGATCTGTTGATTGACATTTACATCAGGGAATTACTAAACCTCACTTTACCCTCTAGTAAATCATGTACTTTGTCCGAAATGTATGATAAGTTAGAGTGCCGTCTCAGGTCACTTGAGGTTCTAGGTGTGACTAAGGGAAAATGTGCTGCAATAATATGTCCCTTGCTCGAGTCTTGTATGACCGAGGAGTATCTTAGAGTTTGGCAGCGTTGTTGCAGGTGAAAACTTACGTACTGCTGAAAATAGGCTAGATGAGTTCATGAAATTTATGAAAAATGAGGTTCAGAATGAGGAAAGAATTGATGTAGCTTTAAACAGTTTTACCAGTAACAAGCCTGCTAAGGTTTTGTCCAAAAATGATGATGGTGCTAAGTTACCCAAAGGTCTCCCATACCTACTGCAGCAGGCTTAATGACTTTAAATGACAGGAAGAGTCCAGTTTGCATATTCTGTGGCGAGTGTAAGCACAGCAGTGTAGATTGTTACAAAGCTAGGGAAATGAATCTTTCCGAGCGAATTGATATTGTAAAACGCAATAGATGTTGTCTAATTTGTATAAAAAATCACATGGCAAAATTTTGCAAGTTTAAACAAAATGCCCAGTATGTGATAAAAGACATGTAATCTTGTTGTGTCCAAACTTGAAAAGATCCGTAGATGTTCCAGATGTAAAGGAGCCCGGCGTGGTTCCTATTGAAGAAAAAGTCCTTGCTAACATCACATCTGACAACGTTCTTCTACCTACACTCATGGTAAAAATCAGAGGAGATGGAGTCCAGAAGATCGCCAGAGCTGTCGTAGATACGGGGTCTCAGCGCTCTTATATATTGAAAAGGACAGCCCAAGAAATGAACTACTTAGAGGAAACCATTATTCACACCTTGTTTGGTGGTCAAAGGTCAGGTATTTGTAAACATCATATGTACAAAATTCACCTTTCTAGTATGGATGAAAAATATTCATGTAATTTTGATGTGTTAGATCAAAATGTCATATGCGATAACATCCCAAACTACACTCAAGGGTTTAGGGCTGATGAAGCTACAGACCTAGGCCTAATCAAAACACATGTTTGGAAAGTACCAACACTGTTGAAATATTGATTGGAGCAGATGTCATCGGTAAGATGTTGACGGGAAATGTAAAACAACTGTATAGTGGTGTAACAGCAATGGAAACAGAATTAGGTTGGACCTTACTTGGGAAAAACCAGCTCAGCCGGTTAAGCAGTCCACAGCAATGCTAACTACCTCAATGTTGGTAGATGACATGAATGTATCTAATTTATGGAAGTTGGATTTACTAGGGATTACTGATCCTACTGAAACTAAATCAAAACTTCAATTGAACAAGAAACTGACAAGTTTTTTCAGGACACTAAAGATTGACGCAGAGGGTCGCTATGAAGTCAAGCTACCGTGGAAAGACACCCAGACCTCTCTACAAACCATGATGTGGCAGTGAAGAGACTGGAGTCAACAATCAAGAAGTTGGAGAAAGATGGTGTCTACACGGAATACGAAGAAGTATTTCAAGAATGGAATAAAGACAATGTAATCGAGAAAGTACCAGAGCATGAGCTAGGTAACGTAAAACACTACTTACCTCATAGACATGTAGTCAAGGAGAGCAGTACTACAAAGGTTCGTCCCGTTTTCGATGCCTCAGCCCATGTTCAAAAGGAGCCATCCCTCAACGATTGTTTGGAAAAAGGTTGTAACATGATAGAAAATATTTTCCCCTTGATCTTACGTTTCAGATTGAACCAGATAGGTGTAGTAGCTGATATCAAAAGGGCGTTTCTGCAAATTAGTGTGTACCCGGAAGACCGAAACTACTTGTGTTTCTTATGGAAAGATCAGTCAGGAAAAACTGTTGTTTTAGACATAGGCGTGTTGTGTTTGGTGTAGTTTGTAGCCCATACCAACTTAATGCGGTAATTAATTTTCATCTAAAGAAAGAATTGGAAAAGAGTCAACAAGGCGACTCTAATTATTCTCAACACACAATTGAGACTCTGATGAGTTCTTTTTATGTAGATAACACTGTTACCAGTCTTGATAATCATGATAGTCTAAACACGTTCATGAATGAAGCCAAAGCTTTGATGGCAGAAGGAAAATTTGACCTTAGAGGGTGGGAGTATACCGATCCTGATTTAAAATCTGTAGAAAATACCAACGTCTTAGGATTACTTTGGAATCGGAAAGAGGATATCCTTCAAGTCAGTGTAGGTGCCCAAAAGCTTTACCCTCTAAGATAACCAAGAGAAGTATTTTGTCTAAGGCACATTCAGTATTTGATCCTGTAGGGTTCACTTGCCCTGTAATGTTAAAACCAAAGTTGATTTTGCGTGAGCTGTGGAGTACAAATCTGGGTTGGGATGATTGTGTATCTGATGAGATAAGTTACAGATTCCTTGACTGGATGGATCAACTGAGACTTCTAGCTGATGCAAAAATACCTAGGTGGGTCTTAAACTCTTCAGAAATAGGAAAATGGTCTATACATACCTTCTGTGATGCTAGTGAGTTAGCTTATGCAGCTGCCATCTTTCTTAGAGTGGAAACTGAAGAGGGAGTGTCCGTCCAGCTTATCCAAGCGAAAACAAGGGTGGCACCGGTGAAAAACATGACCATACCTCGCCTTGAACTTCTTGCAGCATTGATAGGTACACGACTACATAACTCTATGATCAACTCACTTCCAGCACACTGCACGTCTTACTTCTGGAGCGACTCTTCGACTGCGTTAGCATGGATACGCAGAGAAGAACAATGGGCACCTTTTGTACGAAATCGAGTCACAGAAATCAAGGAGACAACTAAATCGAGCCAGTGGAATCATGTTCCAGGATCGCACAACCCTGCTGACTTACCCTCCAGGGGTTGTTCACCTAAACAGGGAATCAAGATGGTGGGAGGGTCCGGTGGTTGCGACACCCTGAAGATTGCTGGCCTGAACACGAAATCCACTATGATGAAGAATTGATCATCGAAGAAAAGCTGAAAGGATCTTCAAGCTCAATGATATCGACAGCCACCAATTTAGATACAGACATATTTAAGTATTTTCTCAGTATCAGAAGAATGTTAGAATGGTTGCATGGATTCTTCGATTCAGTAATAACTGTAAAAGACAAAACCAGAGAAAAACGGGTCTATTGTCAGTAGAAGAAGTAGAAACTGCTGAAATTTCCATTTTCAAACACATTCAGAAAAGGGCTTTTCCCAATCTGGCAGATGCGAAAATATTGAGTTTACGACCATTTGAAGCAGAAGATGGCCTTATAAGACTACACACAAAGATTTCAAACCGTCCAGATAATCCTGATTTTCGAAACCCTATTCTTTTGCCTAAAGATCACCCGATTCTAGAGCGATTAATCATGGATATGCACAGAAGACATTGCCATGCTGGAACTCAAAGTTTACTTGCCTTAATGAGAGAAAAGTATTGGGTATTAGGAAAAGAAAACAATTGATTTATATTCAAGTGTATGAAGTGCAAACGCCAAGATGTTAAATCATTGCAAGAACCTACGCCACCGTTGCCTATTGAACGTGTTAGAGATGCGTCTGCCTTCGAGGTTACTGGTGTAGACTTGGCCGGACCACTTTATCTCAAGAATGGGAAAAATGTTGGATCTGTTTATTTACTTGTGGAGTAATTCGCGCAGTTCATTTAGAACTTCAACTCGTTGACAACAGAAGACTTTCTTCAAGCACTAAAACGTTTTATAGCGCGAAGAGGCAGACCTTCAATCATTTTCAGCGACAATGGCACCAACTTTAGAGGTGCTCAAAACGAAAATATTGACTGGAACAAAGTTCAAGAGTTCTGCGCAGTTGACAGAATGAAGTGGAAATTTAACCCACCTTCAGCCCCTTGGTGGGTGGTTTTTCGAACGGCTTATCGGCCTAGTGAAGAGAGTTCTTCGAAGAATATTAGGAAAATCTTCTCGCTACTGTGAAATGGAAACTATGCTGTGTGATTGTGAAAGCCTAATAAATTCAAGACCTTTAACCTTTATTTCCGATGACCAAAATGATCTAGCTCCTATTACACCAGCCATGTTCATTCAAGAAATAAAGGAAAATGGCCTTCCAGAGCTAGATGTGGTTGAAACGACAAACTTGCAGAAGAAGTTCCGGTACCGAGCCAAATTACGTCAAGATCTTCGTAGAAGATTCAGATCTGAATATCTTGGTCAGCTTAGACAACAGGCAGAAAAACAGAAGTCAACAATCCAGGTCGGAGATGTAGTAATGATCGAGGACGACAACTCAAAGCGACTAGATTGGCCACTAGCCAAAGTAACAGAACTTTATCCCGGACGAGACGGAAGAGTGAGATTAGTTCAAGTATCTACTGCAAAAGGAGGAAGATATTTGAAGCCTATCAAAAGACTATACAAGATGTTATAAGTTAACTAGGAGTTAACTTGGTGGGAGAATGTTAAATATAGTTTAACTTTAAATTATTAATTATTTTTGTATCTTTATGTTTTGCAAAGTTGGTGTTTTGATAGGTGTTTTCTAATATGACAGCTGATAGTCTATTATTGCATAAAAATAATAAGATGTGTTTGTTTATGTAAAGTTTTGTATTCTCCAATGTGACAGTAATTTTCCTGTTAAAATAAACCAAGTATTTCCTATATTAAATCTTTCATTTAATTAGCAAGAAGGTACAAATTTGACAACATCTATGCCTTAAAATACCCTCATGAGTGGTCGGCATCTTAAATAGTGATTTAGTGATTTAATTGATTTAGTACACTTTAAAACTCAAAACATTTTACAAAGATAATAAGAAAATTGTAGGTATGAGGTGTACCAAGAAAATCCATGTTTTAATTTGTTTTGTGGGACAAAGAGTAAACGTCACGGTAATAATGTTTTACGTTAAAGACGGCGAGATCTAAAACAAAAATGACAAATACTAAGCAAAAGAAAGTGGGCTTCTCATTAAAACACAATATACAAATGAAAAAATATGAAAATGAAGTAAAATGTTGTTTTATTTTCCACAGCTAGCTCTAAGTTTTATATTGGTAAACAGTGACTGCAGCAAACATCACCACATAACCACAGGTTAAGGTGTGAAGCCCCAAAACACACACGACACACCTTACATAACAAAGTCTGCAATACAAATACACTCTGTCTGTTTCCATAGTTAAACCTTAATGTTGTGCTTGAAATATTGTACATGTCATTTTGTTGCTGAAGAATTACAACGCTCAATTTTGGAACTCATAAACCAGACTTCTAAACTTAAATTTGTGTAGAAACTTTATTAAGAGGACTTATCAGAAGATTCACACGATTTAGCGTACCGTGGCGGATTGGTATCGCGCGTGACTCCGGAGCTCCTGTGGGCGGGTTCGATCTCCGCAGTCACCACTTATATTCGTAATGTAACAACACTGTAACTTTATGGTTAAAGTCGAGGTTGAGTGGTAGAGAGGACTTTGTAGTCCTAACTTCACCTGGTTCAACAAGACAAAACAAGAAAATCCCGTTTGGACAACTGTATTTTTCAATTGTTGGATAATCTATTTTCTAATATATAATCTAGTTCTTCCGGTTCACACGCGTCAAAATTTAATAATAATAAGCTTGAAATATTTCAGTATCGCTGTAAAGTACCATCTTCAGTCTCTGATTGGTGAAAACTGAGATACTTGCTGTCTGCTATCCTATTGGTCACATGGCTGCCAACCGTCCATTAGAGCAGGGATGCTAACTGTCGATGTTCTCATTGGCTGAGACACTATCGAGCAATTTCTTCAGGATTGGTTGCCAGCTTCTTGAAAGTTTGATGCTGACTTCTTTGTTGAAGTTACTATCATTTTTTATTTGGTTCAATGGTTTCTCGGATGACCCTCGGGCAATGATATGACATTTTTGCCAATACTTTGGCTTTGCCAAATTCTATAGCATGCCAACTGTCGATGTTCTCACTGGCTGTGACCTATAGAAAAGTTACTTCAGGACTCCATTGAGAGGTTGGCATCCCTGCTCAAATGGACGGTTGGCAGCCCTGCCACCAATAAGATAGCTGTCAGCAAGTAATCAGCCAATCAGCTCAAGCTATTTTTTATGATGTTTTGACGCGGACTGAACCGGAAAAAACTATATTGTTGTTGTGACACCCACCACAAAACCTTCGAGTTTAGACAAACTTTACGTTTTTATTTATAAACACTACATTGTGTAGTGACTGAAAGGCTTACATGGGTCGTGTATTGACTCAGTGTCTGTCATCCATCATTGGTAATGATCCTGTTCCCAACCTTACTGTCAACCCTCACCACTTTCTTGACAGAGGTTTCACACAATGCTCACACATTCCAATGTGTTGTTGCTGAAAATAGTTTACATTGTGTATTTGTCTATTTGCTGTGTAGAATGACACTTAGTTGTTATTTATTGGTCGTTAGTCATTATTTCGTCATTGAAAACTTTATTCAATTTCAAACGAAGAAGAGAAAAGAAAGCTACATGTAAAGCTAGTGATTTTTTGTATTTTCTTTTATTACTTCATTATTCATTTATTTTGACAACACGAAACATGCTGTAGAATTTGACAAGGCCAAAGTATTGGCAAAACTTTTACATCATTACCCGAGTCGGTCATCAGTCATTCGAGAAACCATTGAAACAATTGAAAACTATAATGACATCAACAAAAAAGACAACATTAAACTTTCAAAAAGCTGGAAACCAGTCCTGAAGAGGTATTTTCGATAGTGTCACAGCCAATGAGAACATCACCAGTTGGCATCCCTGCTCAGGGGACGGTTGGCAACCTTGTGACCAATAGGATAGCAGACAGCAAGTATATTTCAGTTTCAGCCAATCAGTGACTGAAAATGGTACTCCGCAGGAAGACAGAAATATTTCAAGCAAATTATAATAGTGTTTTGACGCTGTGTGACATCGGAAAAACTAGGCTATAGTTTTTTATATATGTTTAAACTATTAAGAATTACGCATTCTCATTGTTGGATTACAAAAGGAAAATCTGAAATTACTTAAAAGAGAACACTCAAAACTGTAATTAAATCATTTACTAATTCACAATTTTGCAATACAGTAGTAATACAAAACTTTGTTGACATTCAGAATAAACCAAACACATGAAAAAACATTGTTGTCAAACATAATAATAAAATAGTCCAATAATCATCTGTCACAGATTAGACTTGTAGACCTTTTAAATAAACACTATAATTAAGTCCTTTTTCATGTTTGAAGATTTAACATTCTCCCACCTTGAGGCATATTTGGTCCAAAGATGTGCCTCAACAACAACAACACTTCTTCGCTTTGATTTTCTTCCGTAAATTATGTTTCGATTGTTTGAGTTCTTCGGCTTCCTCCTTTTCTTGGACTTCCAAAGGGTAGATTTTCTGTATCGGTCGAAGAACGCTTCCGGATTTAGTTCTCAGCTTAGCTAAACGTATTTGATGGTCTTTTCCAGGAATTATTTCTTCTACGACGGCTAACGGCCACTGTAGTCTTCTTTTGTCTTCACTTTCGATTAAGACAACTTCTCCCTTGTTCAACGGTCTACTGGATTTCCTTGGTTTTGTTGTTAACATCCCCAGATACTCTATTCGAAACCGCGTAGATCGGTTTTCAGTTTTTGTCGATAACTTAGTCTCTTGTTCAGATTGGTTTCTTCGAGTTGATCCAAGTCAGGTACTTCACTTTGTTTGATGTCAATCAAAAACATAGCTGGTGTAAGTGGAGTCAAATCGTCAGAAGTTTCCGATACGTAAGTTAGTGGTCTTGCGTTTAATACAGCTTCGCAGTCACATACGACTGTGTAAAGTTCTTCGTAAGTCAAATAGGCACGTCCAAGTACTTTACGTAGAATCTGTTTCATCAAGCCAACTAATCTCTCCCACCAACCTCCCCACCATGGTGAAGCAGGTGGATTAAACTTCCAGGTAATTCTGTGTACAGTGCTGAATTGGTTTATTTGCTCCCAATCTAACTGAGAAAAAGCGTTATTCGCACCAACAAAATTTGTCCCATTGTCACTATAACAAATTGTAGGCCTTCCTCGCCTTGAAATAAATCTTCGTAACGCTTGAATAAAGTCGTTTGTCGAAAGACTTGAAACTAGTTCCAAGTGCACTGCACGATAGACAGCGCACGTAAACAGACAAATCCAGGCCTTTTCCTTATTTTTCATCAACAGTGGGCCTGCTAGATCTACTCCGCACACTTCAAATACGGCTGCTTCTTTCACTCTATCAATTGGCAAACTTGTCGACTCAGTTTCTAAACTTTTCGATGTTTGTCGTAAGCATCTCACACATTTCCGCAGAACTGTTCTGACTGTCTTCCGCCCATTAATTATCCAGAACTTTTCTCGTAGAATATTTAACAGGGTCTGAATGCCGGCATGACATGACTTGGTGTGTTGTCCATGAATTAAAAGACGGACAACTTGGTGTTTTGAGGGTAACACTATTGGTGTACGAAAACTTTCACTATCGTTTCTTTGGGTGATTTTAGTTTTGATTTTGATCAAGCCATTTTCATCTAAAAATGGACACAAATTCACCAGTGCTTTATCTTTGATTCCAATGAAACTATCCTTTTGGATATTTTTAAATACCAAAATTTCAGCCTGAGTTAGCTCAGCTACTGTCAATGGTCCTGATTGTTTTGTGTTTTTCTCAAGCAGTTATTTTAAATCTTATCATCCAACCAAACATTCTAACAATCTTTTCAAAATTGCTAAAGTAAACGTAGTACCAGTCACTCTTCTCTTTTGTGTGGTAGTTAAAGTAACACATCCTTTTCTCTTTTCCATTACAACATCTTCTTCTTTGCAGAGGAATTCATTCCTAGGCCATTCATCCATAGGTCCCTTCAGCCATTCAGGCCCCTCCCACCATTTCTGCTTATGTAGTTCTTTAGCCGAGCAACCTCGACTAGCCAAATCAGCGGGATTTAAAGAACCTGGTATGAAACGCCAAGAATCTTTGCTACTGAGTTCTTTTATTTCTTTTGTTCTATTCCAGACAAACGTAGACCAGCAATCGTCTCGTTTGATCCAACTAAGAACTGTAGATGAATCACTCCAATAAAAGACTTGGTCTTCGAATAAGTTCAGTTTTTGCTTGATTGTAAAAGCTAATCTTGCACCAATGTTTGCGGCTAACAGCTCTAATCTAGGAATGGTTAAAGCCTTCACGGGTGCAACCCTTGATTTTGCAGCAATGAAATTGATTTTGACTTGTTGATCCATTTCAGCTCGCAGATATATAACTGTTGCGTACGCTTCTTTACTTGCATCGTTGAATACATGGAGACTCCAAGTATTTCTCTCGCCTGACAGCCATCGAGGTGTCGAGATTTGAGCCAAAAAATGCAAGTCATTTTTCCATCTTTTAAAACAGTCTTCAAGCTCTTGGGGAATTTCTTGATCCCATTTGAGATTCAGCTTCCAGATCTTTTGAAGAATAATTTTAGGTATGATAGTCACAGGAGCGCTCTCCGATTACGTCAAATATGCGTCGTTGAAAGAATCATTCTTTTGGTTATTTTCTCTTGAGATGATGAATTAAAATTTACCAAACTTAGTTTTAAGCTATCTTCTCTTTTATCCCATAACATACCAAGTACAGGGGTAGGTTTTGTTTCTTTAGGTAGATTCTTATCAGTGTGTTCCCAGCCTCTAAGCTCCATTTTAGCTTCCATAAATATGTCAGTGGCTTCTTTTCTCAGTTGGTCAAGTGCACAGTTTGATGAAACGCTGAGAACACAATTGTCTACGTAGAATGACTTTTCAAGCTCATTCACAATTGTTTTAGTATAGGCTGTAGGTTCCTGTAAGCCTATATGTTCCAAATGGTGTTTAATGGTGGCTCCAAGAAGAAATGGACTGCACGTTGCACCAAAAACAACTCTTTTGTGTCTGTAGATTTTTATTTTGCCATCTTGATCGAGCCATAAAAACTTTAGGAATTCTCGATCATTTTCATACAGTGCGATTTGCAAAAACGCTTTCTTTATGTCTGCAATAACACCAATTTCATTGAACCTAAATCCCAATAAAATCAAAGGGATTTTCTCAATCAAATTTACGCCTGTGCTCAAACAGTCGTTCAGCGAAGGTTGGTTGTACTCACGTGCCGAAGCATCGAACACTGGTCTCACTTTGGTTGTGCTCGCTTCTTTTACAACTGGCCTATGAGGTAGGTAATGTCCTAGTTTCTCAAAGTCTTCGGTCATAGGTACAGTTTCGATGATTCCTTCTGCCTCCCATTCTTTAAAAACTTTGTCGTACTCATTATACAATTTAGTACTTTTAAGTTTCTTCACTGTAGTTTCTAGTCTTTTCTTAGCAATGTTTACATTAGTTGGTAAAACAGGGTGGCCTTCTTTCCAAAGTAAGGAAACTTTATAACGTCCATTATCTTCTTGTGTTATGCATTTCTCAAAAAATTCATGAGCCGCAGCAGTTTCTTCAATTTTGTTTTTCTTCATTATAGGATCTTGGATTCCGAGAGTGTCAAGTTCCCATAAGTTAGTTATGGATTTATCCCTGAGCAATAAACTCGTAGTCGACAGCATAGCATCACAGTTTGTGGGACCGTTTGTCATCAAATGTTCAGTTGGTGTTTTACCCAACAGAGTCCATCCCAAAAGAGTGCCAACTGCTACTAGTCCACAATCTAAAACTACCCTCTGGTCTGTAAGTAGTTTTCCTGCGACATCTGCGCCGATCAATACATCTACATTTCCAGAACAATCATCTGTAAGCTGAACGCCTAATCTAGCCAACTCGTTTACCCAGGGTCCTATACCTGTTAGTGGTACAGAGTTGCAGATCTCTACTTGGTCTAAAACTTCAAAATTGCAAGCATATTCATCTGTCATGCTCTGGAGTCGAACTTTGTAGCAAGTATGTTCTTCCACGTCAGATTGAAAACCACCGAACAAAGAATGTCTCAGCTGTTCTTTTCTAATCGGTTGGTATTGAAGATCACGTGCTAGTTTCTTCGTTATGTATGACCTCTGTGAGCCTGTATCTATAAGAACTCTAACACGTTGCATGCGATTCTCTCCTTTTGCATAAACGCTTAAAGTCTGCAGCATAACTTCCGACTTTGTACTGGCAGACAGTGCATTTTCAGTTTTAACTTCAGCATTGGTCGAAGTTTCTTCTTGGTTTGTACACATGAGAGGAACATGTCTCTTTTCACAGATAATACATTTAAGTTTTGTCTTACAATTCTTTGCCAAGTGTTTTGGTTTCAAACATTAAAAACACATGCCGTGTTTTTTGATAATCTCATTTTTCTCCTCAATTGTCATTTTTCTTGCCTTGAAACAATTCTCACTTGGATGTGTTCCACTGCAAAAAATACAACCACTAGGCCTAGTTGACGGTTGTCCAGTGTTAGACCCGGCTGAACTGACGAGGCTAGCAGCGGACGCAAGTGGAGTTTTGTCGCCCCGTTCTTTCTCACTTTGACAATTTTGTGAAAAGATCTATCTTTGATCTGTCTTTTGTTTTGCATGAATCAAAACCCTTTACTGCAATTTGTATTCTTTCTTCAGATTCAACTTCCGATTTTAGAAAGCGAACCAAAGAATCAAGCTTTGATTTTAGGTCCAAAGGTGGATCTCCAGTAGCGTAAGTGTTACTGAGTGATCTTTGCCAGGCTCTGATAATATCTTCAGAAAGGCAAGATTCTATGAGTGGATAGAGCAAAGCTGCACATTTGTCACTAGTAACGCCTAAGGTATCTAAAGCCCTAAGTTGCGTTTCAATTTTGTCATATAAGAAAGAAATGGATTTCTTTTCGGAAACATTACTTAGTGTTAGATTTAAAAGCTCTCTGACATAGATTTCTATTTGTAGATCTTCCCTACCAAATCTAGATATTAGGCTATCAACAGCTTTAGAGTAATTTTCTCCTGTGGGAGGGAAACTTGAGACGACTACTCTAGCCCTAGAGTTATGTTCTGTTGATTGAAGTAAATATTGGAATTTATCTTCATCACTTAATTCATTTGAGTCGTGAATCTTCTTAAATTGACTCCAAAAACTAAGCCAATTTTTGATGTCTCCATTAAATTTGACTAGCTCTATCTTGGGTAGCCTAATGTTAATGGACTTACCAAAACGTGAACCAGATTTGTTTGAACATGAACCTAAATTGGAATTTTGATCATGAACTAGAGACTTCTCATCATATTTGGATTTACAAACATAAAAAGTACTAGTTAAGTCATCTGATTCTTCTGTTTCCTTTTCTATGGTAGGTTCATCTGCATCTGATTCATAAAGTTTGTTCAACACTTGTTCATTTAGTATAAGCAATTTGTCATGTTTGTCATTCAAAAGATTAAAACTAGCCTTAAGTTCATACACATCACTGTCTTCGTTAAAAAGATTTGACAATTTACTAGCTAGCCTTGTAAATGAACTTCTTACAACTGCCCTCTTCTTCTTCAAAATATCAATTTCAGTATCCAGTCCTGTCACGGTCGCCATAATGTTGGATTACAAAAGGAAAATCTGAAATTACTTAAAAGAGAACACTCAAAACTGTAATTAAATCATTTACTAATTCACAATTTTTCAATACAGTAGTAATACAAAACTTTGTTGACATTCAGAATAAACCAAACACATGAAAAAAACATTGTTGTCAAACATAATAATAAAATAGTCCAATAATCATCTGTCACAGATTAGACTTGTAGACCTTTTAAATAAACACTATAATTAAGTCCTTTTTCATGTTTGAAGATTTAACACTCATTACTTGGGCTTCTTAATTCTGTTTTTTTACAAATGAACTAACTTGTAACATTTGCTTGTACTTTAATCTTTACCGTCTGAAGGCCAAATATTTGAAGAAAATTACATGAAAACGCATTGTATATAATTTTTACATGTGATAAAATTGTGACTCCATTCTATCGTCTTTGAAAACTCAATCATACACGAACACTGAACAAGAAAGATGGTCAAGCCAGTAAAGGTGGATATGAGGAAAATATTAACTCCATCCAACCCGGGCGGTGGAGTAGATCATTACTGTGATGGATCGTACCATCTAAACCACAATGTGACAGAACATATGTTAGTTACTTGACTCTTAGGCTTTCTCAGCCGGTGTCACGATTAGTTCTTCCGGTTCACACCGCGTCAAATATCATAATAAGTAGCTTAAGATATTTTGATCTCGCTGTGGAGTACCATCTTCAGTAACTGGCTGAAACTGGCCCATTTGCTATCTGCTATTCTGTTGGCGACCATTGGACGGAAACGAACTTGGAAACGTCCATTGGATGGAAGAATTCTTTTCGATAGTGTCACAGCCAATGGGAGCACAGCCAGTTGGCGTCCCTGTTCTAGTGGATGGTTTGCAGCCCTTTGACCAATATGTGATTGAAGATAGTACTCCACGGTGAGACCGAAATAACTCAAGCTAATTATTATAATGTTTTGATGCGGTGTGAGCCGGAAAAACTAGATACGTGAAATCCAAGTTGAACTTATCATTGATATATTTACGAAAAATGCATTTTAAGTGGATCCTTTTTATTATCTTTTAATATAGTTGATATTTTTATTTCTTTCAGCCACGACAATGGTCTGGACAAAGAATACAACCGGATCGTGGATACGGGAGGCAAGCTGTCTTCCTTACAACTCATACAGGGGTAAATAAACAACACATTTTTTATTTTGTTGAAGTTCCCAACAATCTAAGAACCATCTTACTTAGTTTTTTCTCTTCCCTATCACTATCACCACCATGACTAAGACTTCCAGTTCAGCTTTTTCTAACTTCCTTTCGCTCATTTCCATCCTCATCTCCTTGAAAGGTTCTAATTTCTTTGGATAATCCCCTCATTTAAATTTATACTAAAATACTTTTAAACAGTCAACTGTTCCCCCAATGATCCTTTGAAAATTCCAACAGCAACTAACTTGTTTAGGTTGTACAATTTTCTTCTCACTATTTCGACTTTTGTCAAGCAGGTGTTACTTTTCCCTCTCTTGACAGAGGTTAAATAATGATTGAATAGAGATAGGTTCGAGACCTCTAATTCAGGCTTATTGTAATCTCCGAGTGCTACGGGGTGCCTATGACTTGACAAACCTCAGGATTTGCTCCCCAGTGCATGATCCAGAACTTGTTCCTGGCAAGAAACCTTGACAGAGGTTACTTGTACATGTTTGACGATTCGCGGGATGCTTACTAATGTTCCCTGTATATTTCAGTGTAAAATGGGAAGAGGAGTTCAACAATACCAGCAGTCTAGCTTCAAACGAAATCTACAGGCAGAACATCACCAACTCACCTCCCTCCCAGTTGAGCTTCCTGCTCCCACCCTCGCCTGTGAACAGCTTAGCTGACGACGAGGGTAAGCATCAGCCATGTGCTTCACCATCCATTACTCTAAGTTTGAGTCCAACAAACTGGATTTACTATTGCGTTATTTATAATTTAAACATTGGTTGGAGCAACCACATCGCCACGAAGCCCCTTTCAAAACCTATCCAGGGAGTAAAGTGACCTTTGGATTATCCACTCCACTTTTATCACGAAATGTGGTTTCACTTTCTAGGTTCCTTACCTCTTCTAGGAGGTGATTGAACGGTTTCACTCTAAGTAGAATCCCTTCTGTTTCTTTGAGAGTTGACAGACGTGGCATCTTCCTAACCCCGGAGCAAGACCGTGGACGACCCAAATAGCTAGTTTTTCCGTTTTTCTTTGCGTATTAACGCTGTCGAGGATAAACTCTATTGAAAGAACTCTGATGGTAGAATCCTTCTGGCATCATTTCCGTTATGAAATCGCTATTGTTTTTATTATGTCTCAAAAGATTTTCCTCATATTACAAATCTTATATCAACTCTCAATATCCGACTTAGACGTGTACCATGTTGTTAGAAGGTACGTCGTTCACCTCCCCGAGTCCGAGGAGAGCCCCAGCCTGAGCCAGAGCAGTGACAGCGTCTCAGTGAAGTGCCTCCGACCTCGACCTCGCCGCGGCATCGTCAACTACCCTGGGTTCCAGCACTTCGCCAGCCAGCTGCACAGTCCCAGTGAAGAGTCAGAGGACGACAGAGGTAAGCAGTGTTAGTGGAGCTGTGTAGGGTCTTGAACCACCAACCTTTCTTCTGGAATATTTTGGAAGCTGGGTCATCAGAGTAAATAACATCCTAAGATTATCCTAAAGACAGAGACAGAGGTGATGGCCTGCTGTGAGAGGGCTACCTTTGGAGTGACAAAGAATCGATATGACTAAGTTAAAAGGTTTCTAACAAAATAAAAATTGGGTTCCCAAAAAATCTGGTCCCCAGCGTATTGAAATCATTACAATTTATCATAGCTAAAACAAATAAATGAAAGTTATGATCAGCCGAACCCCACAATAACAGCCTGGGAAAGTTCTGATTGGCGCAGACTTTACAATTAGTGGTAGCACTATCCTGATTGGTTCAAAATCCCCAATGAGATCTGATGAGATGGTGGTCTTCTGATTGGCTCTTTTGCTATCCAAGATATTTAAACTAAGGTTTGAGTACACTAGTCCTTACAGTACCCCTTAGAATTTTAGTAGTTGTTTCTAAAACAACTTTAATTATGCCCTCCAATTTTCAGACTCTGGAACTCTCGACACAGTGAACTCCAACAACGTCAGCAACAACAACAACAACGAAAACTTCTCAGAGAGCCTCAACCAGCTGAACCAACTGGACACGGGGGGCTTCCAGAAACCATTCTACGACAAACCGAAGTTCAACCTCCCCCTGGACTCCGAGCAGTGCAACTTCAACGAGGAACTGGATAAAGTGTCGTATCTCGTGGAAGAGTTGAACATCCCGGTGAAGGAGCTGTGGTCGGAGAAGATGGTGGACATTGCGGAAGATCCCGAGGTACTCAAGGAGAACAAAATGGCCGACGCCTTTCTGTCGGGAGTGAAGGAGGAGATTCAAAAGTGCGAGGACACTAACCGTGCTGTGGAGGAGGTGGAGAAGGGGTGTGTGAGATGGAGGAGTTGGAGGTGCCGGGAAGAAGGAGAAGATGGAGTTGAACCTGAGCGCGAGGAAGGGAAGGTGCAGCCAGCGAACCTGGCGGCGCAGCAGCCTCGGCAGGCTTTATGACGTCCAGGACCTCCCTCCCGCAGAAGAAGTATGGAGAAGAAGAAGTCCTCACCTGAGATCCTAGGTATGAGACAACTTTCAGTGCAGTTTTTTTTTTCAAGCGTATGCGAAGATGAACTAATCTCTAGGCAAAATAAAAATTTACTTGCAAAATCTCAGTGTTTCCTATCAGTTTAACTTTTCAGTAGCTAATCTAAGACAGGATGAGTTAAAGAAAAAAGAAACGACTCTAAGGGAGCTTCAATACTGTAGTAAAAGGTGTCTTTCTTACTTTGGCCCACTTGTTGTACTTTGGCCTACAAAGGTCCGCCTCAGTTGCTCGGGAGAGGTGTCGTTGCAGAGGTTTACAGGATATAAATGGAGACTTTAGTTATTAATGCTATTTTAACGAACAACTCTTAAATAAAGATAAACGCAGGTATTTACGTTTGCCTCGTTCATTTTTCAAAGTGTCTTTTAGTCTTACCACTATTAACGGTTAAAGCTAAAAAATATAGAGGTGTTTGAACCTTATTTAGAGAAGCTGAAAATAGGTTAAACCGCATCGGCCAGTTGAAGAAAGCCCGTTGTTACGTGTGCAGGGTCGTGTGTTCCTTGGGCGGACAGAAATTCAGCCTTTCTCTGCGGTAACCACAGAGGCGCACCCTTAAGTAGTTTCATCCAGCTAAAAATACAACTTTATTGGTTACCCAAATTTGTAGGTTTTAAGAGCACAGTACTTACTTTTAACGTCTAGTAGTCATGTAAATTGCCTATCTCTTAAGAAATCTTTTTAATACCATTTACAGGACATTAATCTAATCCACATAATATTTTAGGTAACTTTTAAGAATGTTCGTAAACAATCAAACCAACGGTACGCTGGGTGTTGGACAAAATATTTGCGACTAGAAATTTGGATTTTAAATATTTTTGATGGTATTTGATACAGGTGCTTCGATGTGTACAATATAGAGACAGCAGTGCCTACGATGGGCTTGGTTATAGAGAACCATCTGAAAGCAGCCAGGAGGAAGACGACAGGGTGAGTTCAACTTATAATAATTGGTTTTAATATTTTGAACTTACTTGCTTTTGTTCAAATCCAGAATGTCAAGTGAATACATTTTTTTATATACAGCCTTCAAATAAACTAATACAATAACATACAGTAAAGGTTGAGCAGTTTAAATTTAACCAACCAATAACTGAAGGCTCCAGAATAAACATTTCATTTCAGTTTGTAGAGGATTTAAACATAGTATTTTCTCTAGTATTTAAACATCGTAGTCTTATATACAAACTGGGAAATAATTAATTAGGAATAAACAAACTCATGCTATGGTTTGTAGGTTCCTAATATTTGGTTGTCAAACTCTTGATTTGAAAACGTTTTATATGAGCGTTTTTCCATTGCTAAATTATAGGTCAATTTACTCGAGAGAATTCGTCAGAAAATAGACATAATTCAATTTCCTTGCAGTAGTTATAATACTTTTCTGGTATGTCATTTGCCACCGTTCTTCAAGATTATTTGACACCGTTTTTTACCTAAATAGTAGTTAGGACCCCCATTGAGGCCAGCGATTTGATTGGTCGAGAGAAGTCACGTGACTTCCCCCACCCCTTTTTTTGGCCCCGCCCCTGCCGCTTCTGATTGGTCGAGAGGTCCCCACCCTACCCAGCTTCTGCTCCGCCTCTAGTGGTGGGGATGGCGGCCATGATGGTTGATGCCCCGCCTCGTATTTCTGATTGGTCGAGAGTTTGTCGTCCCCCTTCCCCGTCTACTACGGTGGTAGGGGTGGCGGTAAAGATGGCGGTCATGATATTTGGAAATTGTAAACGGTGGAGAAGTTGAGTGCAAAAAAGCTCTCTGACACAATGGGGATCGAACGGTGGACCTTTAGGTTACTAGTCGGCGACGCTGACCATTAGGCCAGAGAGCTTTTATATAGGGAGTGGATAGTTAGGCTAACGTAAATGTAAGAGAGAAAGAGAGAGAGAGAGTTGAGCTTTTTCTCTACCAGAGGTGCTGCAGTCGGTAATGGTTGACCTTTTCTCTACCAGAGGCGCTGCAGTCGGTGTTTGACTGTTTGTTACTCTACTAGGAGCGCTGCAGTCGCTCTAGTAAAATTAGTAAAATTTGGACTCTGTTAAAACGGGAGGTTGGGCTGA
>CM032065.1:29886590-29904683 GCA_018831715.1 Matsumurasca onukii
CAAAAGTGACACATTTTATGAACGACAATAGAGGCCAATCACCAGAGTGATTTTGACTTGATTCGGGATTATTGGTGCTAAGAATCTGAGTAATCTTGTTTTCTTTTAGAACGTCCTTTGGTAATTCTTCATTCAAACCTCTCCAAGATTTGAGCATCAAAATGTAGTTTTGGATCCACCCATCTTAAAACTGTACTTGTCAAAAATTGGTATTTTCCTAATTTTAATACAAACATATTGTTTTATAAAATTAATATACTATAAAGTCGTATGGGCTGTTTGGGTGACTGAATTGAACGAGAGAAATGTTTAGGCACTTCCGTGAGCTACCCCCCTCAACCATATATTCGTTTTAAAAGTCTTGGTGTGAAACCACCAGGAAAAATCTGAAAACTCAACTTTTTTAACACCGGCCGGTGCGCCATTAATGGCGTCGACCAAAAATGGGGTTGTGCTGTGGTTTCTACTGACTGTAGTGGCTGAACTAGTGATCGGATCTTTGATTTGATGAAAAATCATAAGTGTGGAATGAAGTTTTCTACAAATTTTGTATTTGAAATTTTATCCTATCTCCAAAGGTAATTTGTTATTTTGCTTTAAAGATAAACTGGTCAAAATTTACTTTTTAAGTGGACTAGTTTAACGGGTACTAATATACTTCTTAGGGCCACGAAAACCAACTTAAGTTAGAACA
Organism: Matsumurasca onukii; assembly: GCA_018831715.1. NCBI lineage: Eukaryota > Metazoa > Arthropoda > Insecta > Hemiptera > Cicadellidae > Matsumurasca > Matsumurasca onukii. The sequence continues at coordinate 29,887,285 of CM032065.1, forward strand.
ACTAAAAAACACTATCTGGAAAAAATTTAAATTTTGTGTAAAATATCTTATATATGTACCCAAAGTCATTACTTTTTCAGGGTGTCTACTAGACTTCAATTTCAAAATTCCCGACCTTTTGACTTTTCCACCTATTTTCAAAATTCGAAGGTACACTCCGACAACAATACTTAAAAGTACAAAACAATTCGATTGGAAAAACTCCAGCAGTTTTGACTTCCCATCCCCAGGGTTCCCACTCTTTTTCAAAAATAAAACTCACGGGTGTTTCCACGGTTTCCAGGTCCAACCATACTGAAATTCACGGTTTAATTTAACCGGGTTTAAATCAAGAAAGAATGCGAACAACTATGAGTGTGGAACAACAACAAGAAAGAGTGGAAAGGAACAAGGGGTGGGTTAGGATGGCGAGCAGAGTGGGAGGAAAGGGCGCATTATCTCATTTCCGTTATTCTTCAGTATCAGTATGCTATGGCGTCACCTTTCAACACACAAGCAGTCACCTTTCAACACACAAGCGAAACAAGGCAAGAAGGCGAACAAACTGAGAGGACCACGAAGATTAGTGAAGGCAAAAATAGGGTTGGATCTCTGCGGGTGTGAGGTCGTTATCAGTCAACAAGGCTGCAGGGGCAAAACTGTGTACCTGACCGGGGCCCGACCTGACCGAGGTCTACGACAGCTTTATACCTGACTCTTGTTTGAGTGTGTGCGTGCACTCGGGACTGCCTGTGCACTACTGCTTCCTTATCTTACCAGGTCTTTCTTATCTCCCCTATCCAACACTGTTTGTCCCACGCCGAGTCCCTTTTCAAGTGAATAGCCTCATCCTATCTATATCGTAATTACTAGACCCAACCGACCTCAATATCACGGGAAAAATACAATACATAGTATGAACATTTACAAGTAACCTGAGCCACTTGTCCCTTGTGGGCCTTTTCATCTACATATTTGATTTACCAGAAATTAAAAAATATTAGACCTGAGTCTTAAGTTTGATTTAGCTATATTATAATTTATAAGACACGTAAATATAATTTTATGTTGTGTTGACTGATATTGAATAAAGAGCTGTGCGGGAGCAGAATTGGGTCCGGGACGGGAACCTGAGAGATTTTGCAAAACATCTGGGATTCAAGAACGGAACAATTTGGCAAATAGACAAATTAAAGAAATATTAACTAAAATTGAGTTTCTTCAATCAAATTATTTTGTGTGTGTGATCAATCAGTTGTTTGTGGCTCACAACACCGTGCAGTTTTAAAATCAAAATTCTCAAAGTACATCACAACTATTACATAACCCACTCAACCTCACCCATTTACAGTGAATAACACTGACTCACAATTAGCCCCAAACATTGCAAAAACAGTTGGGGAGAGTCGGGAGTATGAATCACAAAACAATCGTAAATCACAATGAGTTTGCTGTAAGAAGTGTGAGAGAAGGAATGAGCCTGTTGAGCTACCAGTGCACAGAGATGAGGGGTGAAGGAAAGAAAGAGAAGACAGGTGGAAAGGACAAGGACAGAGAAAGGAAGGCAGAGAGGGGAAGACAGCAGCGGCAGTGTGGGCAGAAGGGGAAGGCAGGTGTGTTGTGCAGTGTGGAACAGCTGCACCCTATCGTCATTAGCTGTTGCTAGGCAACCACATAGGGGTGGGGTTACATAGCCAATCACAGCATTTTCTCTGTAAACATGTGATTCAATGGGGTAGGGCTTTGAGTAGAGTGTGTGTTTGTTATTTCCTTATCTCATCTCCGTTTACTCAATGATGAATTTCAGTTGACAAATAATGATTTTAGAGTTGGTAACCCTCTATCTGGCTAGTTTTGAATTACAGTAAATTGCAAAGATTTAAAAACAATAAAAATACAATATTGCAAGCTAGAAGGATCTAGCCTACTACGAGTACAAAATGGATGTTTGGTTCTGTCTGAGATCGTTATCAGCCAAGCTGACAGTGACTGTCGGTCTCCATTGAAAATGCACTCAGAACGGAAGGAGGGGGAGAGGGGTTGTTTACTTCGAACTGCTAGGCTACTAGTTCATTATCTTATCTCCACCAGGAGTACAGTACACACTCACGACAAAAATACTTAGAAGTGCAAAATACGAATTTCGGTGGAAAAACACCAGCAGTTTTTACTTCGCATCCTGAAATTTTGGTACTAGGGGGAAGGTTTCAGGAAATGATATCAATCCCGTCCCGGTACCGGAAATCCGGGATCGCACAGCTCTAATTACATTAACAAATTTGATCAAAACATCAATATTTTCACGTTTTAGATTTTAATTTAATGAAATTTTACTTTTTCAAGGTTTTAAGTCAAAATTCACGGGTAAATCACGGTTTTTTCACGGTTCACAAAATCCACGGCTGATTCCCGTTTTCACGGTCCAGTGGGAACCCTGCCTTCATTTGGTACTCGGGGAGGGGATCGGGGAATAATCTCAATCCTGTCCCAGTACCGGAAATCCGAGATCCCACATAGAGTTAATATTTTTATCAAATAAATTATTACACTGCAATTTATAGAGCTGTGCCGGAGCAGAATTTTTTTACAGTAAGACTGATTGTCAATGTCCTTTCAAATAGGAAACTAGGGGTCCGAAAATGTACGAAAACAAGGTTGATTTACTGCACTCTATTATTATCAGTCTGAAGGGTGGACTGGGGCGAGTAGCAGGTACAAAATAAGATAAGCAAGTAAACAACTATGCTCTCCCCTCCTGCAGCTGGCCATTTTTAGAACGCAGTGAGTGAGTTTACTGCCGAGTCGGCGAATGTCGTTGTATGCGCAGTGCGTACTGCACATCCCAAAATGGCTGTCTGTTTTGTTGTTATGAAGCACAGTATTGCCGACTGTCATTCACAGCCCAAGTTTCAAATGAACAATATCATTAATAATTCAAATAAATACGTCAACATCTCATGAGATTGTTACTATTGATTGAGATTGTTACTGTTGATATATTACTGATAATTACAATATTTTCCCGACTAAAACCTAATTCAACTGAAATTCCGACCTTTCCCGACTTTTCCGACTTAAAAATATCGACATATTCCGACTTCCGACTTTTCCGACCAGTAGACACCCTGTTTTGTTAGATTTTGATGTTTTGTAACGGCTATACCACCAGCGGTATAACATACGTTATAGGTATAGGTCTTCGTCGACCAAAGTCATACTAAAGATTTGTAATTTTATGTTCTCAAATAATATAATGAATAAAAGTTAATAGAGTGACTAGTACTAAAATATAAAAATAAATGGCGTCGTGTTATGGCGTTTCAAGATGATTATTAACATTACAATTGTCATAAATACAAACGATTAACACCAACTTATTTGAAGCACCTAGCGAGGCTGCAGGCCGAGCAACGCCATGAGCACAGCGAATGGCGCTTTCCAATAAGCTACCATGAGCACAGCGAATGGCCTGTCTTTATCAAGAGACCAGCAAGGCGGCAGGGTCTGGGGTGTAGGCCCCTAGCAAGCCCGAAGGGCGAGTTCTGTACATAATGCTAGCTAAATGTTGTAGTAATACTTTGGCTCAAGCTAAGCTGTTACACTGATATATTAAGAAAAGTCTTACCTTTCTAGAAACTGGCTGAACAATTATGTTCCTGTAATACTCGTCTGGTTTGACACTCTGCATATTTTCATATAAGATACTGATTTTCTTCATGTTGTCCCAACCGGAAGGTCTGAAAACCGAACAAGACCATGGTAAACAAGTATCTCGAAAAATAATGTGGTGGGCCTTTTAAACCAAAATTAGTTTAGCATTATCAAATAATGTAATTAAGTAATGACTTGCAATGTCCTATAATTTATAAAGGACAAATGCTTACATTAGAGGCGGTCCCCGACAAGGGCGGGTGCGGGAAAGCCGTGGATCGGTCGACAGGTATTTGTACAACAGATCACAGTTCTTATCCTCCTTTGCAGACGTGTAGAACAAACCGGCTCCGTACTGTAGGCAGAATGCGAATCCACTGCTGCATGAAGTCAAAGTGTTCGTCTTTGTAGTCCATCTCCTTCTCTAGCGTCGACATGTAGTCAGTCTGAAACCAAATCATAGTGTTGTTACCGTGTCATAAACTAAGGGTAGCTCTATTGAGGCCTTAACCCTTCCCAAGCCAGATAACCCATTTTCCTATTTTACTCAAAAGCGTAATTATTTTCAATAACTAACATGTAATTTTCTTGCTTGAATTTTCTTTTGGTTTAAGGATCATACAAGGATTTAAAAAATACAAAAGTATTTAAAAAATAAAGCATTATAATTTATTTTTATACATTTTCAAAATTCTAGGAAAAAATAAAATTTTGATTGTTTATTGTGTTGAAAAGCTGTTTATTTCTAAAATGTAGTGTAATTGAAATTATTCTAACCTAAAACAAAACTAATATTTTTGTAGTAAATATTTAAAAAAATTATATTGTTGAAAAATTAACTCAATAATAAAGTTGAATCAAATATACGTTTTATAAAAACCTGTTTTATATACTTTAGTAAACCCCAAAGTACATGATTGGTTAGTCTAAAACAAACAACAAGAATCATTCAATAAAACACCACACAGCCACGTCACTCACTAAATAAAATCGAAGCCTGGCGAGAATATATCCGTTTTCTGTAATAGTTAGCTCAGACTGTGGGCCAAGCATGCCTCAGGTGACAAAGCCACTCCCAAGACGGAATATAGGCTCAGTTCACAACAACAGCTGTTTGGAAAGACTATTCGACATTATTTTGAACTCTAGCGGATCCTGTGGCAACTAGAATTTACTATATGTTAGTCAATAGAGTTTTGAGGATATATCCGTCTGCGGCGTTTAGGCCCAATTCAGGTCTGAGGATATATCCGTTTCCCACTTTGGAAGGGTTAATTATAACATAGCCTATTAGCAAAGGTTTTAAAAACATGAACCTTGTAGCAAATAATCTAATTAGATTAAATAACTGTAATGGTACTTATTTATTTGTGCAAATTATCTTTTAAATATTTCGGGTGTATGAAAGTTATATGTGAATTGTCTCAAGTTTTCATGGGCAGATCTTTAAATGTCAGAATATGATAAAAACTATGACTGTAAAGTTGGGAGTTTTTTGTATCAAACAATTTTTAACAGAAAATAAAATTCTATGAGTAATAAATTTGTTTTCAACTTTCATATATAATCATTATACCCAATGTTTTTAAAAAGTGAAAAAATACTAGGTAATAAAACTAATATTTTCTATTACAAAATATTTTTCCAAAGGTGTTTTTCCTGTTTTATATTCATTTTTATTTAAGTAATAAAATATCTATACAGATTATTTTCTTGAGTTTAAAAGACATTTAATTGCCTACAATCTTGATCCTCCTTTTAATCAAAATCTCAACTTATAGTCAATTGAATCCACAAGCTACCAACCTTTGTAACAACAACTACGACGTCTAGACCTAGGTTCCGTGTGAGGACTCCCTCTCCGAGCGGCAGAATATCATTCTGTAAACCCTCTTCATCGAAGTTACGTGAAGTCCTCCGCATTTGTGAGTCCATCTCCAGATCCTCTGCCATTTCCACGTACTCCTGCCACCTTCGTATGCCTACGGACAACAAACATACCATTTGTTCAGTTCTGTGAGAATTAAAATATGGAAGATTACAAATATACTTTTTCTCTCTCTCTCTTTCATGTGATACGATTGTCAGTTTCAAGTAGGGGCTATGTGAGGTTAAAAGTAGTGGTCGGCGATTGGGAAGTCCTCAAGGGGTTAACTAAAGTTAAAATCACAATGATTGGGTGGGATTCCTTAAAAGTGGAAGTTTTTCTGTTTTCAGGTGGGAGTTTGGGACCATCAGGCGTTTTGTGAAAAGATCACCAAGATCTCTGAAACATCAGTTTTGAAGGCCCTGTTTAAAACGTTCCTGGGTGACAACGAGTTGGTTACAAAACAATTGCTTTTATAATAAAACTTGCCCGCCCGGGCTGTGGGAGACTACACCCCAGGCCTGCCCGACCTGCGACCCAGCGATAAAATAAGGCTACTCGCTGTGCCATGACATTGCTCGGCCTACAGCCTCTTCGCTTCGCTCACGGTAGCTTACTCAAAGGCTATCCGATCACTAGTTCAGCCGCTACAGTCAAAATGGTAAACCACTGCACAACCCCATTTTCGGCCCGACGCGTTAATGGCGCTACCAGCTGGGGGTTATAAAAAGTCGAGTTTTCAGATTTTTCCTGGTGATTTCACACCAAGACCTTTAAAACGAATATATGGTTGAGGGGGGTAGCTCTACAGGATTTGCCTAAACATTTCTCTCGTTCACCAGTCAGTCACCCAAAGCATTAAAATAGTGTATTATGGATTCAACTAAAGTGTTACCTTGCAAAGTAAAAGTCACTCCCACCTGCGTACCGACATTGCATGTGTTTCGTGTGGCAGTCTAAATGTATGTCCAGAAGTGACCCGAGGACCGGCAACCCGAGGCGCCCAGGGCAAGGAGGGGCATTTTTGGGGCTGGGTGCACAAAGCTATAAAGGTATTCTTATAGAAAGAAAAAAGAAACTACCTTAAGAGAATTAACGGTACCCAGAACAAAAAGGGATTATATTTTATTAACTAAATATGCAAAAGGGTTGACTAACTAACTGTGTACTGTAACAATGCACAGTACATTTGGACTTACAATTCATCATTTTGTTTGTGACATGTTTCTTTCAATTAAAGAGGTGAACAGTGATTATTCGTTTGAGTTGAGTAATTATTGTGATTGGTTTGTGTAAATGTGATGGTGCCTGGGGCCCTGGAGGTGTATGAGGCAGGGTGATTCTGTAACATGAGCTTTTCTAAGCCAAGTAGGCAAAATTCAAGAAAAGGCTGAAAAGCAACAACAAGAGGAGGCTGTTCTTAAAAAATCCACAAAATAATTGGGTTTTTAAAAATTAGCTAGTGCTAGTCAAAAGGTTTCCATAAACATTTTATTTAAAAAAATACCTATTTATAGTCATATTACTAGTAATGTAATCAGTTTTTTTATAGCGAGTTAACACTAGGCTCACTTTAAAACACGTTTGTTGCTTTGAAATTTTAAAATTTTCCAAGGTGGCGGACTCCACCTTGAGCTAGGGGATCCCAGATAAACTTCTGGGCTGCCTTTGAGTCTGGCCAGAAGCATGCATGCTCGAGCAGCCCTTGTGTATGTCTAAGCTAATTGTATATAGCAGAAACATAAAATATTCTATTTCAAATGGAATTCAGCAGGATGTGTACTCACATTTGCGTGCGTAAGTCCTGCAACTGGTCGCTGGGTAGGTTGAGTTTGTCGATGTGGTCTTGCAGCGTGGGCGCCCAGTTCTCCAGCTGCTCGAGTAGACTCCACGGCGTCGTCATGGCAACCACAAACACCACTGTGGTGTGTGGGGAATGTCGGTTGGACAGTCGTGCCTCAGCAGATGTGGTGAGCGGCTCTCCGTCCAGCAGAACACTCATCGTGGCGGTGTGCAAGTCAGGTGACAACGATCAGACATAGGTTTCAGGAAATAGAATTTATATAAAGTTTATAAGGGTCAAATCTAATAAAAAATTCATTAATTCAACAAATTCAAGGCTCCTTGTGAAGCAAATTTGAAATTGGTTGAATATACATCAGACACCCATTGACCCAGTGGCCTTATCTTGGTCACCGAATGGCCTTATGGTCATATCTTTGTTAAGATCAAATAATAAATTTTGATACTGGTTCCCGTCGTTGATCCAAATTTTTCCAACCTTTTTTCACCATTCCACCATGACTTTTCTAACAGCAATGGAGATAGCGATCTACCCCTTTTTGACTTTGTCTACCCTTTTCTATTTGAAATGGTTTTGAAATTTCCCCACTAAAATTTACTCTTGATTTTGTGTCTGTTAAAATTATTTTAATTAATGCCAACATTTTAAGGTATTTTTTGTTGCAATACTTTACTCGATCGTCTTTACTCGATGCTTTATTGTTCTATTTGTATATATATATCTCAATTGTGGTTGGTACCAAGTGCGTCTTGATTTGCGATTCTAGTGTGGAATTGGAAAAAATAATCACTATTAGTGTTGGAAAGAAATAAAGTTAATAAACTATTACTATTTGTCCAAAACTGTTAAGAATTATTATCCATTGTAAACAAGTAAACCATTGCTTCAATTATCTCCAAGCTTTAACAACTCAATAACAGTCTTTACATCGGCTCATTAATAATGATATGTTCATTTAATTTCACCTCAAGGTGATACCCAAAGTCTCTGGTAGCCAGCTGGGTCTCATTATAATATTAGAGGGAGTTCTGCTTGTTCCTTGCCAACACATTAACATATTATTTATTTATTTTCAAAACTGAGTTTAATACAACTTTGCCAAAAGCGACACAGTAAAAATTACAAATAAAATAGTAAACAATATATAAAATATGAAAAATTATAAAATAAAGCATAATGTAAAAATATAAAATGTAAAACAATATAACATACAAAATAATATTTAAAATATATATAAAAAAATATATATATATAATAGAATAATTATGAAACTTTAGGTCTTGGAATATAAGTGATTTTGAATTATTTTAAGGGATCCTTTAATGCTATAAAGTTATTGGTTTAAAACTGACTACTTCTGCAATGGTTTTCCAAATGGCTAACCAATTCTCTAAAATAATGCATCTGTTAAATCTTCAATACTAGACAGCACCCTGCAATATATCAGTATTGATAACAGGAGAACGTATCTAATTCAAAATGTTGATGCAATTTAAATAGTCAAAGAGCAAAAATAAAAAATTATAAAATGTATTTAAATTTATTCCCTTGAATTAAGAGTATTTTTTATCTTGAGCTTGGTTGTATATAATTACTTAATTGCTATGATATGTCACGCTCTGCTGCCTACAAGGCTCTGCTGCCATTAAAAGTCTTGATTACAGATTTAACAGGTCTTCTTCCACAACTGTATTAATTTACTTTACTAAATTAACGAGATCACAATAATTAACATGGCAAATAAGCCAAAATAGTGATTATTTTCTGACTATTTTTCCAAAGTTTTGAATACCTCTCTTCACAAATCAGACCCAAAACGAATCTAGAAATGAAGTGATTGATCTTGATTCATACTCAACTATAGGTTATATTTTAAATTATGTATTTGTCATAAATCTTATCCTATTTAAATGGCTAATAGCTAGTTTCAACTCTAAAAATGTGTTCTAAACACTAAACCATTAAAAAAAAAAAACAACAAAATTTGTTTATAAATGTCCATAAAATTATGAGTGGTATGTTATACTCCAGTACAATAGAATCCTTATGTGATACACAGTGTTAATGCAACTAAATTAAGTCCTAAATATAATTATGATGAGAAATACACCACATACGGGTTAATTACCTGTTCCCAACTATGTCATGTCAACGTGAAAAACTGGTGGATGCCTTTGGAAAAGTGGATAATTATAACCTATATTATAGCTATAAGGAATTAAGTTCAGCATTCAATAAAAAACTATTTTTGAATGGTTTGTTGTTAAATTTGTTCACTGATGGACGGACGCTGCCTCTCCGACAACATTTCAGGTATAGATTTGACTCGCTTACCTTCCCTGTACTCATCTCGCACGTCTATGTAAGCATACTCCAGAGCCGAACCTTTCTTGGGATCTTCGACTCCTTGCAGCTTGGCAATCAGAGTGGTCTTCCCAGACTCATTATCCCCTGAGGAAACAGAACAGTGAAACAAACTCAAACAGACAAATATATTAAGTAATGATTTCCATGCTTAAAGACTGATTGCCAACATTACAATCGTATCGTGGCAATGCCTTAATTGCCGGTTCTGGGTGTATAAAGCTAAATATTGCTAAACAAAACTACTTACCTAAAACTAAAAGCTGTTTGCAAGTTGGAAGTTTGGTGCTGCCTTTCTTTTGAACTTCAGCCAAAATGGAAGTCCTAAAAGCAAAGAAATGTTAAAGTTAGTTGTTCCAATCCTTACATTTTTTTTTATTAATTGTCACTTACTTTGAGATGTATGTGAGAGGATGTAAAGAACTGGTTCAAAAATTCAATTTGATTAAGTGTTAAGTAGTGGTGCTCTAAAAGAGGTACACAAGTAATTTATCCCCTAGATTTTTTTTAGTTTTAGACCAAAATTCCATCATTTTCCTTGACCACTCAACCAATTCGCCAAATCTTGCACCCTGTGACATTTTCCTGTTTCCAAAAAGCAAAATGGTGATGAAAAAGTATCACTGGATAAACTTAATGTCCAGCGATTTCATCAATCTCCATTTTTTGAAAAACAGCCAAAACAAATCAAATATAAACTGACACTGACAGCTTGCTAGGCACAGCTCGAATGTATTGACGCTTCATTGGATGTCTAGTAGTCGAATGATGTAGGCCCTCTGGACAGTCGATAAGGCCATTGACAATTTTGAATAGCAGTAACAAGTCAAAAGCCATTCTTCTTGTTGAGAGCGAGATCAGTTTATTTTCAGCAGCAATTACATCCGTATCCACATCAATGTAGTTCATGCCAGATCTAACCCCAGGAGGCGGGCCTCTGGACCATGTTGAGCGAGTTACCACCATGTACTGAGTTACCACATGCACTGTAACTCATCAGTTACCTAAAAAACTGCACTTTACTACTGTATCAACAATACCGGAGCTACAAACTGCAACTCTACTTTTTCTGTCGGTTGCTTCTTCTACTGTTCATTTGCTGTATTCAAAATTTTAATATTATTTTAGAATTCAAAGAATGGCCAAGAGGAAAATCCCACAACACACATAAGTCAAATAATCTTCAATATGTTATCATCAAGATAAGTATGGTATCACACAAGTAAAAGTCTTAGCAACCAAGAAAATAAATTTTCATGTCCAGTTCTAGAATTTATTTAGGGAGTATAAAGGCTATTCTTGTATCCAAATCCTCAAGTGTTATCCATACAGGCTTTCTGTTGTCTTCAATTCCTCTGACAATGCATTGACTTCTTGGCCTTCACATTGCTAGTTTCCTTCCTGTCGAACTAAGTCGATGAATAGATAGACAGTATGTAGCATGTCTGATGTTGTATTGGTGATTTTGAATTCCATAATCTGGTATTCACCTGTGTTGTTGCTTCTACTATATACAAACTAACAATTGTGAGGACCTTTAGTAGTGTCGGCTTTTCGACAGATTTCGCTAGATTGTAAATTAAACAGGAATCTTGACACCTTACTTTTGATGGACAGGAACCAGCTAGAGTACCGTATCTTAGATAAGACTCAAATAGGATATGACAGGCTACTTTCTCTATGGTTACTACGCTGTGGCTGCGGTAGGGGAAGGGCGGGCAAAGTGGTCACTTTTTTGTCTGTAATTTTTACACTTGTCACAAAATTACTAACTTATCCCAAACCAAGATCACTACGTTCCATAATAACTTAATGTTACACAAAAATTTAGTCCTCACTTCTTTTTTATTATTTAAAGTTAATAAAAGTTTTTTGATAAGTACAAAATGGCCACTTTGCCCCCTAGGTCGGGTGAAGTGGTTAGGCGTTATTTATGTAGGACCTAATGTATCCTAAAGTAAGAGCACATTCAAACACACATCGTTCTCAGGCCTGATTCAATAGCCTACAAATTATCACGACTATAGTCAATAATCCAACAACTGCATATCATAATGCTATAATCATAAATATTTGCTATTCAGCAGAACTCAGGCTTCACAAAAACACCGAACTCATAAACACAAAAACATTTGTTTCCTGAGCGGCTCGGTCTAGTTCTTCAAACTCACAGACAACACTAGGACGATTGAGAGCTAGTTGTTATAATTTCCACGCATTTTTGCAGCACTATCCATCACAATAAGGGCGAATGGCCACTCTGCCGCCATGGCCATTCTGCCCGTCTCTCCCATGTTTCATAGCAGAGAGCCCTGTATTTAATTTGCTACAGAGAGGGTTATACGTGACAACATGATAGTTTATGATCCAGTTTAACAAGCGTTTTACTTCAGAATATGTTACTCAATATTTAGTTAATACATGTATAACTATATAATTTTTGTCTTCTCTGGACAGCTCCCTGGTTTTAAGTTTGTTTACAACAAGGTCACAGTCAAAACAGTATTGCCCTGCCATATTTTGTGCAACAAAACAGTCTACTTCCAGTTGTTCTGTGTTTGGTTTACCAAGAAGAAATACTGTATCATCAGCATACGAAGATAATTACAATAGTCTAGCATATTGCTTAGAAAGCCATTATTAAACCTCATTAGTAAAGTTGTTTAGTATAAGTTTAGTATATCCAGTTATAGTCAGACGTCGAACCGAGCAGACGCACACAAGTGGCTGTCAGCTGTGAGTCACTACTGTATGGTACCTACATCTGTTTCTGATATGTACTAAGCTAATTACTTCACAATATCTCATAGCAGATCATCTTAGTATACTACAGCCCTTACTAATACAACTATCTAGCTATAACTTAGAAATTCTAACCTCAACTGCTAACATAGATAGGCCTAACCTCAAAATGTCCAACTGTCGTGTTTGTAATTCAGTTGCTCGTGGAAGAGAGAGAATTGAGTGCTCTGATTGTCATACCTACTGCCATAACACCTGTGTCAATCTGAATAAACAAGACGTTGAATGCATTATAAATGAAAAACAAACCTGGCGTTGCCCACCTTGTGCCAAGGCTAGAAGGCAGAGCATGACTGGAGAGGCTAGTGTTAAAGAGAGCTCTCAGGACATATCTCATGTAATAGCACTGCTGGAGGAAGCTAAGAGAGACAGGGAGAGAATGGAAGCTGACATGAACAAGGCATTTGAGTTTGTTCATTCTAAGATGGATGAGCAAAAGGCTGTCCTTGACGCTCAGTCTAAGACCATGAATGACTACATGAGGCTCGTTGACAAACTACGAGACGAGAATATTGTTCTAAGAAAGAAAGTTCAAATGCTGGAAACCAAAGTAGAAGACAACGAGCAGTATTTGAGAAGCAACATGGTTGAGATCCACGGCGTGCCTGAGGGTGAGGAAGACACCTACAATGTTGTCCAGAAAGTCGGGACAGCCCTGGATGTGGCTATCACTAGGGAGATGATTGATGTGCCATCGCCTCGCAAGTCGGAGGGATCTGACCGCCCAGCAGCCATCATTGTCAGTTTTGTGCGGCGAGAAACCAAGCAGACCTTGCTGAAAAAGGAAGGAAGGAAAAGAAGAATATCAGCCTGCAGCTAGGTTATCAGCACTCGTCCAACCCATATATATAAATGAAAGCCTTACTCCTAGCCGACGCAAGCTGTTCCTCGCTGCTCGTGCTGCTAAGAAGAGGGAGGGGTTTGCACACCTGTGGACGAGGAACGGGAAGATATTCATGAGAAGGGAAGACCGAGGACCTGTTCGCACCATTACTTGTTTGGATGACATTACCGCAGACTAATAGGTTAGTTACTGTACTTTATTCTACAATCAGTACTGTTATTATTTTTTAATAAATATTTGTACTTATAAACTTCAAAATTCTAATGTAAATGACCAATCAACATGAAACTCTAAACAAATTTTTTCACTGTGGTAATAGTCTCTCAATCATGCATCAAAATATAAGAAGCCTCAGGGCAAACTTTAATTCTCTACTACTAACCTTAAATTCTATGAAAACCTTACCTTCAGTTATTGTATTATCCGAAATCTGGATCGATGATGATGAGTCCAATGCATATTCTATAAACGGATATAAACACTACAGTGCGTGTAATAATAACCAAAGGGCAGGTGGTGTAATTGTTTACGTTCAGAATAAATACTGAGCCGGTCAGCTGTGCTGACTGTCGATATGACAACAGCTGACTGTCCAAGGTCACTGTACATCTCGCGTCAGACCTTCAGCTGTCTGTACTTGCGCTGTACAGATTTCTTTTTCTCTAAATTACTTTTCATCGAAGAGCTTGATAACGTTTTACAGCGTAGTGATAGAAACTTAATTTTAGTTGGTGATATTAATCTTTGTATTTTAAAACTCTTTAGAAGCTGATCGATATAAACAGTGTTATTTAGTCATGGATTTGAACAGTTAATCAATTCCTACACGTTCCGTTGGGGACTCTAGTAGCTGTATTGACCATATTTATTTCGTTCAAGAGATAATATCCCATATCAATCCTGTGTGATCCCATTAGGCTTGACTGATTCATGTACCTGTAAAATTAATATAGAACAACTATCGTCAACGGAACAGAACGCAAGAAGTGTAAATTTTACCACTGAACGCGTTGATTGCAATAAACTGGAAATGCTAATAAAAAACACTGATTGGTCTTCTGTTTTTTGTAGCAATCGTGTTGATGATAGTTTTTCGATATTTGTGAATACTTTTGCATTACTTATAAGCAGTTCAAAAGTCACTACTGCCAGATCTAAGAAATTTAAATTAATTAAACCTTGGATGACTCTTGAATTATGTAAAAGACAAATGCACATTTATTGTATAAAAAGGTAAAGCGTTTTCCTAATAACTTTAGACTACATAGCCATTTTTTAGCATATTCAAGACAGTTGAAAATAGACATTATTAGACAAAAAGAAACTTACTATCACGAACTTTTTGAATCCAACAAAAACGACAGTAAAAAGCAGTGGAAAGCAATTAATTCAATTATTGGCAATGAAAAAAACAAACATAGTATTGATTTTATTTATGCCGATGAAACAAAAACGGATTCAATAAATAATCCCACTGAAATAGCAAATAGTTTTAATCACTTCTTTAGTAATGTTATTAATAATCTAAGAAATACTGGTACTTCTTCCAATTGGGTGGATAAAAATTATTATTCGACTTTATTTCCTGGTAAACATATTTGTAATTCTCTTTTCTTTACGCCTACAAACCAGAACGAAATACTATCTCTCATCAATGATCTAAATCCAAGGAAGTCTCCTGGAATTGACGATATATCCTCTTCAATAGTTAAATCCGTCGGTAGTTCTATCTCACCTATCTTGGAATTTTTGTTCAATCTTAGCCTTTGTCATGGTATATTTCCTAGCCTTTTGAAAAAAGCTGTTGTTATTCCTATACACAAAAAAGGTGACTCACTGGACCACAACAATTTCAGACCCATTTCCCTACTCTCAGTTTTTGCCAAAATCTTAGAAAAAATCGTCAAGAAACGAATTATATCCTTCTTTTCTCTAAACTCTTTTTTTAGTAATAATCAGTTTGGGTTTCTGAGTGGTAAATCCACTGAAGATGCTTTGTTAAAAGTATGCTCTGAAATAGCAGATGGGTTAAACAACAGTAAGTCTGTCTCGGGCATTTTCGTTGACATTACAAAAGCCTTCGATTCAGTTGATCACGAAGTTCTGTTGGCCAAACTCTGGGATGCAGGCGTTAGAGGAGTTCCCTGGCTTTGGTTTCAGAGTTATCTCTATGACAGATCACAGTGTACACGAATCAAAGATTCTTTCAGTTCCTTTGCTAGAATATCTTGCGGGGTACCCCAGGGCTCAGTCCTTGGACCAATTCTCTTCTTAGTATATATAAACGATCTATGCAGCAGCAACAGTTTCTATGGTCGTATAACATGTTTTGCTGACGACACTGCCTTTAGTTATGTTGAAAATAACGACCTGTCTCTTTTTTCCCAAATGCAGAGTGACCTGGACAAGTTAAAACTGTGGTTCTTATTTAACAAAATGGTCCTGAGTGAAAAGACTAAGTACGTTAGGTTCTCGTTGAGGAGTAAGGCGGATAATAATCATAACCTAGTTTTTAAATGCGATAGGTGTATTTTACTTTCAGTAGGTTCCTGCTCTGAGTGTCTAAAGCTAGAATCAGTTCAAAGTATAAAATATTTAGGAATTCTCATTGATCAACACTTTTGCTGGAAGCCCCATCTTCAAAAACTCAAATCATATCTATATTTAACTTTAAGAAAATTCTATATGTTGAAATTCTTGTGTCCTATCCCTGTATTGAGAACAGTTTATTTTTCAATTGTAAACTCGAAGTTAGAATATGGAATTTCATGTTGGGGTGGAGCCTATTTATTGAGCCTTAAGCCTCTTGTCACAGCTCAAAAAAGAATTATCAGAATAATCACTCGTACTCATAGACTGCAGCCATCTTTCCCTCTCTTCCAAACACTACACATTCTTCCTTTAAGGCACCTATTTGTATACAGAGTTCTGAGAATCTTTTTTTCTAGATCAGGCCATATTACCGGAAATTCAAATGTTTTTTCAAATAGATTAAGATTGAGGAACTTTGTTACTACACCTCATCCACGTACTGAATTCTATAGAAGATTTTTTACTTTCTGCAGTGCAAAATTTTTCAATTCTCTCCCACACGAAATCTCTTCAGAACCAAACATCTTTTCTTTTGTGAAAATGCTAAAAAAATGGCTTTTTCAAAAGGAGTCTGTCGAAACTTTTTTCCTTTAATTACCCTTTTAAATGCGGACGTGAACCGGGATGTTAATTGTGGTCTTCTAATGGATGTGGGTTTTTTTGATGTGAAATTTACCTTTACTGTATTGTTATATTTAGGTATATTGTTTTTATCTTTTATATGGAGCTCACTGTGTGTGTAAATAATTCTGCAACAGTGCCTCAACACAACTAACGTTAATGAGGCACTTAATTCATTCTTTTCAATATGTATTTTTAACAATGTTGTTCATATTTTATCACGTTGCATTTTCTGTTTATTTAACCTTAGTAACATATGTAATTTTAGCTCTTTGTATGAAAACTTGTTGAAGAACTATTTATATGATACGTATTTGCATATGATGTATAAATATTGTATTGTAATATTGTAATTGTAATAGTTGAAAAAAATGAATAAAGGTTTATTTATTGTTATAAACAGGACAAGCCCTAGGCGGATTCTTTACAAACCTAGCTGTTTTCACAACTACTACATAAATCAGTAGGTCTACACAGTCAAATAAAAATTTGAGTCTTACCAACTCAATAATGCAGGTCATCAATCATTTTTTAGAATTTAACTGTGTAGCTAATTCATACAAGTTTGAATATGAAATAATTGTGTAAATTGGCTATTTAGATTTGGTGCTATCCAAAACTGGAAAATGGTCTTACAGACTAACAAAATTTTCAAATTCTAAATTTCAGGATGAAAAAAATGAATTTGAAATAATAGCTTAACTTAGGTTATGTAAGAAAAAAGGTAAGAGTGAAACTCTGAAAATTGCAAGGTCCTAGGAGGACAACAAATATCTTTCTTTTACTAAAATTCATTAAGTAATATTAAGATGGGATGTGATCCTTAACCCTAAACCTGCCAGTTACAGTTTTTACTTGCACACCTAATCTAGCCT